>BTGD01000019.1:0-35260 GCA_037102785.1 Maudiozyma humilis | reverse complement strand
ACAACGTCCGTAATAGAAACATCTACTCTGGATATACCTATCCTAAAGACGGACTTCCTCATTGACAGTTTGCTCTTTGCTATCCACTTCTCAACTATTCGATTATATCCCCTACGAGATCAGCGAGATCTTCTTGCGTTTTCTATTAAAATACTCAACACTAACGTAACTTTCCTTTCGACTACTAGATCCAAAACTGAGTCTTCTCATTAGACCTCTGGTTGAGTTCAGTTCCTCTACTTTTATGCACAGTATAGAGATACCCCGCATCCCCATTTCGAACTGTAGGACTAACTTTCACATAGCAATCTGGAACATTGCCTTCACTCCACAATACAACCATTCCCTGAGACTATTCTTCTCACCCCTATATCACTTTGACCGACATCTTCGTCAAACAAACCTACATGCTGTACTTGAACTATAAAACATATTCTTATTATTACTTCGGGAATACTACCCTGTCTTCTTGGCTACACTCTTGAACTGGTCTGCCCATCAATACCATACTGCCAAATATAACTTCTTGATTATTAACAGTAACTACATCATACTGCCAAATATAACTTCTTGATTATTAACAGTAACTACAGCATACTATCTACATAACAATCTTGCAACGTATCATCACATCTCTACTCTTCTTTTAACATTGCTTACGACAGTTTAAATAGTTTCTAACGGTTACCCTAATCTTGGTGAAGAGCAATTATTTTTTTTGATCATCAGAAGCACACTCCTTCGGCTAATATTTAATCTGCCTATTGCAATTATACAAAAGTCACGTTTGACAAAACTATCTCTACAAAACATACATTAAAAGATCCACTCCACCACGCATAAGTCATTATTGCAGATACCTACCCCTATTACAAAGCTACATTCTACACCAAGATAACTACTTCTGTGGTACAAACCCCAGCCCCCTCATCCACATATTCATAACAACAATAAAGGGTGCGAATCGTTTTCCAGCAAGACAGACACGGTGTCGCGAAATATCGTAGAAAAACACAGGGAATAGATCCAAAGGTGGGCTCCCCTCCGGAACCAGTTTCTGGTATGCCTTGAGCAGCTGCACCTTCTCTGTGAACAAACACCACAACAGCAACACCACATACCTGGCCTGCTCGATGGTGGAGAGGGATAGCTTCAAATAGGGGTCGCCCCTCCGTATATCCACGGTTCCAGCTACTCTCTGTATCATTTCTCTGGAAGCGGTGGTAAACGTGCCTGTGTCGTAGGCTGCGGAGTACGACTTCACAGTGGCACTGTCCGCAAACGAAGCCTCTATAATACCTGCCAGCGGCTCGTACAATTTTGGAGAACATGTATACTTCTTGCCAAATACCAAATCGAATACGTTGGCCTTGCTGTCGAGCAGCCTCGTCAAGTGCTGTCCGAACTCCATATGCGGAGTGGTGACATACGCATATCTTGGTAAATCTATGGTACCGTGCTTCTTGTGCTTTGCAACGCACGCACTGTACAGCGTGTTTAGTTCATGCTTTTGACGCAACTCGGCAGTGACAAACCTGTAACCGCCAATATCATTCAGCAAGTGGAGCTTTGTTGCGTATTTATCTCTGTCATCGATCCTGTACAGTATCATTATCTGCCAGACGAGCAAGCCCGTAGCCTTACCGATCTGCGTCCGACACATGCACCGATCCTTGGGGTAGAAGCATTGGTTGCACATGTTGCTGGACACCGCTAGAAACAGGCGCGCCATCTCCGCATACGACAGCCCAACGCACATATCCTTAATACCACTTTCGCCCCACGTCCTGACCAGTACTTGGTTCAGTTCCGTCTCCAGGAACACCGAGCCGTCGACGCGCAGCATCCTTTCTAGTTCGTTCGTTGGCGGGGGTGTCTCCTCCTCCTCCGCCTCCTCCTCTTCTGCTACTTCCTCGCTGTGGCGTATAGCTCTTTCAACTTCCGCGATTGTATCACTTTCCCATTCAGAATTCATTCCACAACACTGTCTGTGTGAGTCGTCCGCGACGTTGTAGAAGGACGCTAATTGCTTGGTAATGCAGGTGTCCCAGTCCACCTTGGAGGGGTCTGGTATTCGCGCCCTAGGCCCCTGTACATCCAGTGAAATCATCATTCCTGTTTTTCTGATTCGACCCACCATCTGCAGGTAATCAATGCAGTCGACTTGGCAACCGACCAGACAGACAAAGTCGACAGACGCGCAGTCTAGACCATTGGAAATAAGCTTCGTTCCATAGACAACACGCACCGGTGATCTCTCGTTCTCAAACTCGGCAAACACCCTCCGCTTGTCCTCCTCGGGAGACATGGCACTCACCATCTCGACCTGTGCTAGGTGTCTCACACTTCCATACATCGCCTCCATCAGCCTCTTGCTGGTGAAAAAGAACACTGCCTTGCCGGAGTGGCCGCGCTTCCTCACGTAGTTCGTGGTGTACGACTCGACGTGCTCCCGTGCCTGCTCCATGTTGCAGTGGATAACATGCTGCTTGACGCTGTCGTTGGGTACCCTGCGCACAGCGTTGAAGTAGCGGTGGTGGTCCTGGCAGATCTCGGTGGGTATCCCCCTGTCGGCGGCTATCTCCGCAACACAGCTCTGTGGTATGGTGGCAGACACCAACAGCACCTTCAGGAAGTCCCCCCAGTACAAGCCCTTCATCTGGCGGAAGGACGTTCGAAAAGACTTCTCTGTCAGGAAGACGTGCGCCTCGTCAAAGACCATGTATCCCCGGGCCTTCTGGCCCTTGAACACCCGCTCCCAGTTCGCCAGCATCGACATCAGGGCATTGGAGCCAAACGCATCGAAGCACCCGACGAGCACATCCGCCTGCTGGACCTTGGCATTGCCGCTGAACGTTCCGATGACATTGACGTTCTCGACTGTGAGCCCGGCCTTGCGCAGTTTGTTCTCTGTGGCCAGCCGCAGTGCCTCGTACGGTACACCGACAAAGTGCACATACCTCCCGGGGCGTGTCTTTTGCAGCACCATCATGGGCAGGATGAAGCTGAGCGACTTGCCAAACCCAGTGGCAGCCTGCAACGTCAGCATGGGCCACGACGATGTCAGAACCATAGTAGTGAATGCCATCTGGTCGGGAGAGGTAAACTGGAAATCAGGCGCATTGTAGTACCTCGCGCCTGCCGCCACCAAGTCCACGGCGTCGCCAATATCGCTCTCCCTAAAGCTCCTGCTCAGGGACCGTTTCCGCATATTAACCTCCAAATGCCCATCTGTCATCTTCTGGAACTCGCGGCACAGCTTCTTCATCATGTAGTAGTCGAGCTGGCCCTCCGTGACAACGAGGTCCTCCATGCCATGCACACCGTACATCTCCGTGTTGGTGCGCACGCTGTGTCCGAATGCACTCGCCACTCCCTGCTTGCGCAGATCCTCCTGGGCTAGCCGCGGCAGGATAAAGTGCTTCCACAGGCCTGCCAGACCCTGGCGCATGCTGCTGATGGTGAGGTTCTGCCGCAGCAGCACGTCGCTTGGATACGAGAGCAGCACCTTGTTGAATGCATTCGGCCGCACCAGACACATGTTCTTGATGTCCACAAAGAGGAACATGCGCGTGACGATGGCGCCGGTGGTGGACCGCCCTGTGACCTTCTCTGACACCTCCCCTTGCAGATCCTCCGAGGCAACAAATAGGCGCCGCCTGTCCCCCTCCTCCTCGTCGTCCTCCTCGCACTCCGCCATCACCGCCGTGTCGTACTGCTCCCTGATGATGTCCTTGGCCATGCGCTCGACGTCGTTGCCGAGGATGGCGATGGTGAACGGGCGCAGCACAAATATGAACCAGAACAGCGCTATTGAAACCTGCTGGTCCAGGAAGAGCAACCGGTTGTCGAACTTCCTGTTCTTGTTGTACATGGACTTGATGAAGAGCGTCCGGTCCTGGATGTCGATGAATACGTTGCGGTGCCTCCCGGAGAAGGAGAGGATGGAGAGCTCGGGGAAGCGCAGGGGAAGACCAGGTGACAGCCACACCCACAGCATGAGCAACTTGGTCAGTTTGGCGGCTATCTCAACCACGGCCTGCACCATCGCCGGCTGATCTGCTGACGCCGGGTCAGCCCACTCCATGTGGAACCCGTTGAGGGCACCTTGGGGAACCGCATTGAATATCGAGTACTGCTCGGACGCAAACTCGTTCTCGTTGTCGATGTTGCATTGGGGGTTCCCCAGGACGGAGGAAAACACGGCAGAGGGTCTGCCAAATGTGACGAGCTTGCCCAGCTCATCCACACACGCATCGAAGTCTGGCTGGATGTCGCGCCTGAGGGTGGCGATGAGACTGAAGGACACCACTTTGTTCCTGACCATGACGCTCTGCTCGTCCGGGTCGATGTTGATGTAGGTCGACGCAATGGTCTTTTCCTCGGCAGAGACTGCTGTGTAGAGTCTGCGGAACCCCTTGTAGAACGTGGCGGTGTCGTCGCTCTTGATGGCAGCGCTCAGCTCACCTGCATCGGGGCTCTGAGCAAACGACGTGAACAGGATCAGACAGCGCATCGAATCGAGAGCCTGCCTCAGCTTGTGCGGCTCGTTCAGCGGACACACCTAGCTGTCGTACGACTCCCACTGCTCAAAGTCAAACACTGCGAAGCGGCACAGCCGAGTCACAAACTCGTGGAACTTTCCAGTGAAGATTGTTTGAAGCATGGCCCGGCCCAATTGCTTGATGGTTTTGGTGGTGTCGCCACGGACCATGCTCTCCAGCTTCGATGCCTTGAGGAACCGGTCATTGGAAAATGGTGACAACCGTGCCTTGTTTACCATGACGTAGAATATTGGCGCCAGACGAGCACCATACACCCGTAGTGTCGAGGGGTCGTAGTTCTTGATCAGACTGGAGAACCCGGTGTGGTAGTCATCGCCGAGGTGGTTGGCGGCGCTGCTCTGTGCCTGCTTGTGACTCTGCAGTAGGATCGCCTGCCCCAAGTCAATGTACTCCAGTGCTCGCTCCTTTGTGAACAGCTTCAGCACATCGTAGTCTGCTTGGGTCAGCGTAAACTGATCCACGCCTATAACCCTGTCCATGACACTCGTCGTCTTTTGCTTGGGCACCCCTGGATCGAACTGCAGCATATCCACCTCGCTGGAGGGGGAGGCGGTGACCTCGCTGAGGTAGACAGTGTGGCGCCTGCCGAGGGCCACCCGGTGGCAGAGGATCAGCCTCGAAGATTGTATTAGACGGCGGTTGCGGCCAGCCTCCCGGCTTGTGGATTCCACATACCTGCCGTCATGGAAGCGGTGGAACGTGCGACTCTCACAGTCAATGCTCTGGAACAGCTCCCTGGAATTCGGTAGTTCATATAGCACAGCACCGCTCTCCACAATGGTCTTGAACTCTCTTAATGACTGCTCGTTCAGCAACGCCTGCTCCTGCCGCGACAGCAGCTTGCATGCCGCAGTCTTGGATATCACACGTCGTGCTGTCTTGTCAACTATCCAGCCATCGTAGACGTGTATGCGTGGTGTAATCTGTGTCATGCTGCCGAGCTGGAGGGAGGAATGTGATGTGAATATTCTATATTAATACCACTCTGTAGTGTACGGGGTAGGCAAACCGCCCCTAACATAAGATGGGATTAGACGGAGGACTGTGCTCCAAGCAGGGACGATCTCTCCAGACAGGGTAAGCACTGCCATCCAGACGGAGAGTGAATAGTGGCTCAGGCAGAGAGTGAATAGTGCTCCAGACAGAAACATCAGCCCAAAGGGAGGAAGCACTGCGGTCTGGACTGGAGTGAATAGTCCCCAGAAGGAAGTAACATAGTAGTCCAGACGGAAGGAACACAACACTCTAGATAGAACGAAGCCCTCCAGACGGAGACCCATCGTTGTCCAGACAGGAGTGAATAAGCACCTAGGCAGAAGTGGATACGTTCCCAGACAGAAAGAGTACTGTCGTCCAGAGAGAGATAAGATCTCCAGGCGGGGGAGGTTTAGGCAGCCAGGCAGAGACTGAATAGTGATCCAGCCAGAGAGTGAATAGTGGTCTAGACAGAGGTAACACCTCTCCAGACAGAAGGAAGACACCACTCCAGACAGAACAATGCTCTCCAGGCGGAACAGGGATAGTTGTCCAGACAGACATGCCGATCGCTTCAGGCGGGAAAATTTCCCTTCAAGAGTCTGCCAAGAGTACATTCTACACAGGCCGGACCGACATACTAGACAGACCAGGCTGATTTTCTAGACAGGCCACCTGTCTCTACACGGCCGCCTAATTCCCCTTCCAGCACGCGATCCACCGGGGAACATCCCTCCTAAACGGCCGTCGGCAGCCCAGCCCGGCACTGCAATGCAGCGAGTTACCCGGCATACAGACCCGGGAAAAACTCAAACGACATGTTTTGCAAAACACAAACGACATCCCCGCGAAATGCAAACGACAGGTTCCCTCGCAAAAAGCGGCTAACGCCGCTTTTTACTTCGGGGAGTTGATAATACCGTCAACTTCTCCAATAGAGGATGTTCTTAAGTAGTCTTGGACAAGAAAATTTCTTGATTGAAGAGCCTTCTGGTTGTTTAGTTCTCCGGGGAAGAACCTTGCTCTGAATCCTTGAGTAGCATCACCGTGTGGTGCGCATGGAACTTTTTGGGAAAATACAATACCATCTAGAAACGTCAGAAGAAGTAGAGTGCTTGCAATCTGATGAAAGACTGTTGCAGTCATATTTGTAAGTCTCGACTATTCTATCCGTGTTGCAAGTTTCTTATTTTGATGACGAGAAGTAATTTCAAATATAGATGGGAGAGGTGACATGTCTGTGGAATATATATTCGAAAATTAAGGTTCGTAATTTCAAGTTTTTTAATTTATCTTCAGAAGATATCTTCAGGATGGAATAACCTCGAACGTGGGCGACGTGTAACATACTCAGTAATTTAGTGAGAACGAATAGATAGAGTAACAAACGCAGAAAGACGGCTCTGGTATTGAAGAAACAGTAACTGCGTAGGGAATTTGGATATCAAAATGGAGGGAATATCCCTCATTACTTTCCTTACAGTAAGAGAAGGGTTTATTGTAGGATGATTCTGTATTATTCTTGGATTTCTGTTAGACTTGCATATTTTCGGCGATGATTAATTGTCTCTTGTTTGTTTAGTGGTATTATTGATACGGTGTTCTGTTTGACTTAATAAGCCAAATTTGCCAGACGGTTTTGGGAAAACTGTATATACATCGACGGCACAGGCAGCCATTCACAGTGTATTTCAACTGAAATAATCACTGGAATGCTTTTTCGGACCATCCACGTGTTACACGTTTCTGTAAAGTATTCCAACTGGCATATCACTATAATGACATCAGATATTCCAAACAGCTCAACAGGGGCCGATTGCGCAATTAGGCAAACCGATACAGAACGTGTATCCTTCTATACTGTCTAGATATGGTATACATGCGGCATGTAGGTGGTCCAGACCTCCCTATCCTTCAACCTCCGTAACGTTCACATGTAGCGCTTGTCTATCCTTGACTATTGTGTGTGGACATTTAATTGCTACGAAAACAAACACATATTTCTCTCACTTTGAAATGAAGACACCCAATTGGTTAAAATATCTTAATGTTATCTCAGACTGTACAATTTGAGCACAGGTCCTTCGTAGCTTAATTGTTCTTCTGCGTGAGGGGATTGACTGTGTCGGCTGCAAGTTTTTGATGCAGCTCAGCAAGAGGCGCGGAGTCCCTGCCTCAGAAAAGTTCGTGCAAATCGGCCATCTCGCAGAAATCAATAAAAAATCAGCCGACATTCACAGTTCACACAGAAACAGAGGCAGCATCTAAGGGATATCTGATAAAGGATCTGCAGAGAAAGTTCTGGACTTTGGAACTCTAGTCAGATTTGTACGTTGACTCTTGTGGGATGTGACAAAGGAACTTTCTGTTGTTCCAAATGAGACAGTGTGTATTCTAACAACACCAAAAGCGTGTATCAATCTAGTACTGCACTGATGAAAAGGTTCTCCTCATGTTGAGATACTGTAAAGTATACGGAAACAACAGTCCATTATGTTTGTGCCTTTGTCACTGATTCGGGTATAAGGTTGTTTATAACCGTTAGACATGTATGATATGCACATATGCGGTATTTTATTGGAGGTTCTTCGGTTGAAGAGTCACGGGATTGTAGTAGTTGGGAGACTACGAGAAGGTCCCTTCAGGTATTTTTAAAGGTAAGAGTTAGTGGGGTTTCTTCATATTCCCTATTGTTTTCAATTTTATCTCAATTTCATTTTGTTAGGGAAAATCGCACTAAACTTCAGAAGTAATGAATTTGTACTAGACTGTTACTTGATACTTACACGCTAGTGAGCATATTAATATCGTGTTGGCCAACAAAAAATAGGCAAGAGCTATTTAATTGTTATCATAACCACTTTTGAAACCCATCAATTCTCCACGTTTCCAGTCTTGTAAATTTTCCACCCAAGGGAACACACATTGGATGGTTGCTACAACATAAGATCGTACTATCATGAATTATCGTTCTGTCGATACACGACAACTTCGAAACTAAATTTGCATGTGCGACAAGAACAATACTTGCGATATTATCTTGTTCATTAATTTACACGTACATCTGCTAAACACTAGTAACGATCTTTGGTACCAATTATTACAACTAATGTAAATCATCCAACATAAAAAAAGAAAACAATACTCCAAACTAGAATACAATACGGATCAGGATATACTTTTAGAAACAGGTGTATGAGCTTATTTGAATGTATCGTCATCAGTTAAAAACGAGGGAAAAACTGTAGGTTTCAGTCAAATATTTTTGCAAAATTGAAGTACTAAAACGGTAAATCTTAACTCTGAAATTGCTCATTGTATACTTAGTCGACCATACTTTTACGACTTGATTAGGTACGACATCTTCGCGTTTACAGTGAAATTTAGCAGTTTGGCCAGGTTTCGAGATTAGCTTGAAAGCATGTTTGGAATTTCTCATAGATTGTAGTAAATGACTTAGTTACGACATGTTAGGTGGGCCACACGACTTCTCACTCTGCGAACGCCTTAGAAACTCTTGGTCCCCCGACTTTTTGTAGGTGTTTTCAGTTATTTCGTTGAACCAAATTGTGTATGTCCTAATTGCTCTTCAGAAATTCGTAGCATATCATCTTGTTAAAAAAGATGTATAATCGTCACTATCTCAGTAATTCATTGTAAAAAAGTATACATATTATATCATAAAAACATCTCTTAAAACACCTTGTCATAATCGGTCATGGTGAATCTGTACTTCACATCACCCTTGTCCATTCTAGCAAACACCTCACCTAGACCCTCCTCGCTCATAGGAACAGTCTCGATCCATGGCTTGATGTTCTTCTCAGAGGCAAGCTTTAGAAGCTGGTCGACCTCCTTCATAGAGCCAATGGCAGAGTTACTGATGGAAACACCCATCAGACCGATTGGACTTAGGGTTAGCTTCTCCGAGGCGTCTGGCGCAGCAATAGAAACGATTCTACCATTGACCTTCATAGCCATTGGTAGGGCGTTGAAGTCGATATCGGTCAAAGAACCGGCGCAGACAACAACCAGGTCTAGGGTGTCATCGTAGGTCTTGGCCCAGTCTGGCTCCTCCTTGGTGGCAATGTAGTGGTCGGCACCTAGCTTTAGAGCATCGGCCTTCTTAGCACTGGATCTGGAGATGGCAAACACCTCAGCGCCCATAGCCTTGGCAATCATGATACCCATGTGACCAATACCACCAATACCGACAATACCAACCTTCTTACCTGGGCCACAGCCGTTTCTTAGCAGTGGAGAGTAAACGGTGATACCACCGCATAGAAGTGGAGCAATCTCCTGAGACTTCAAGTTCTCTGGAATCTTGGCAGCAAAGTGCTCGTGCAGTCTAACGTAGTTACCGAAACCGCCCTTGCTGGCATAGCCATCGGCGTAAGGGGTGGAAACAGTCCAGACAGCCTGTCTGCAGTACTGCTCGTTGTCGTCCTTACAACGCTGGCACTCTAGACAGGAGAAAGCCTGAGCACCAACACCGACACGGTCACCAACCTTCAGGCCCTTGTCACACTTTGGACCAACCTTGACGATCTCACCGATGATCTCGTGACCAAGAACAGTTGGCTTTGGGGTTTCGCCCCATGCACCCTTGGCGAAGTGGTGGTCACTGCCGCAGACACCACAGCACTCGACCTTGATGTCGATGTCGTGGTCACCAAAGGTCTTTGGTGCGTAGTCGACCTTCTTTGGGTGGGTGTAGTCCTTGTTGTCGACGACAGCAATACCGGTGAAGTTCTCTGGGTAAGCCATTTTGGAGTTGGAAATAGTCTGGGAAGTTTAAAACTGGGGGATGAGTGGGGTTTTCTTTTGATAATGTAGAAGATACAGTTATCAAACGATGATGATTATTTGTGAGAGGGGAATGAGAATTGAAAGGAGAAGAACAAATATTTCCGTCAATTACAACCAAAGAAGCCACCCTTTTATAATGAAAATGGACAATGACTATCTGAGCTGTGGGCGAAACTATGTAATCTCGCCCCCTTCACATGCCTTCGAGAAATGTGCATATCCTTGGAAAAAGAAAAGGCGTGCGCGACTCCTCCGGGTGTGCGAGCGGTTCTGTGCAGTGCTTACCGTAGCAGATCTGCACCCACGTAGCTAAAAAGAGAATATGCAGAACGTGGGGGAAATATCCCCGGGCAACGGCTCCTTATTTTCGGCCGAGAATAGAACTGTATCTTGGGGGGCTAAGCCTTGCTGTGTTTTTTCCGCGGAACGGGGCAAATTTTCGGCCGAAATTTCACCGTTAGACCTCGTCCCACGGAACGAGCTACGTGTTTGGCAAATTTGCAACCAGCATGAAGGGTAGCGCTGAGGTGTCTGGAACAAAGTGTTAACACAGAGAGAGCAACGTGACGTACGCCTTTGCAATATTTTCGGCCGAGGGTATTACGTATGTCGACTGTCGGCCGAGATTAGTGTTGCGGGCGGCATCTTCCGGCTATATGCCCGATCGGACACAAACTTAGACGTTGAAATAAGAAGTACTTACCCCGCATTTTTCCAATGTAATGGACATACGATAATACGTTACTATGAAAGAGTGGGAATTGTGTGTTACTCTCTAGAGTGGTGTCGAAAGAGGCTGTGTAGGATTATAAGACCGATGGATAAGAGCTGTACAAGATCGTATCGAGGATGAAAAGGGATTGCTCATTCCGTGGAATGGGACGTTGTGTACTCCCATTTTCAGATTTCAATCTGCTACGTGTTTTAAGAATGTTTGCTGGTCAACCCATAACATACTGGCGTTAATATGCTGAATGCACGTGTCCATTTTATCACCAATGGCATCCGACGCCACAGATTTCCTGGAGTTGGTCCTAGTCCCACGATGTATTATGGGCAAAGCATATTTCGATGCATCCAGACAGTCCATAATGGTTGTAGATAGTGGATGTTATCTCTTGCTCATTCCTCGTACATGGCGGAGGTCTTGTGGAGGTATATGTGTTGATGTAATTAGAACTCTCTGTTCCGACAAAAAGTGATGGCATCGTCATAGTTAGGAGTATCCAGCGATTGTGGTAGACCTTCATTGGTTGTGTATTATAATAAAATTCCCCACGGTAAGTATCTCATACAATATTTCCCATGGTGCGCATGGCCTTCCTTCCTTCGATGTACACTTGTACAAAAGAATAGGACTGCCAACAGTAGAAATGAAACGCCGATTACGCCATTATAGTATGTTTCGATATAGGTAAACTGTGGAAGCCACGTTATGGTATTCTTCAATTCAGTGCATTATGGTTACAAGTACATTGGTATCCAGACAAACCAGGCCGTATCCTTCGGGGTGTGTTTTCACTGTTTTGTACCGTGTTTTGTGTAGGGGGGTATATTCCCCAGGAAAGCCAATTAGAGTGCGATGCGGTTTATATAACACCGGTGCAAGGGCAAAGAGCCCGTGTATTATTGGCTATTTGCGACAGACGTATATTAGTTCCTGCACGTCTCATTGCGTACGTCACTGCTGGTATACTTCGTCACACGTGCCATGGTATGATATATTCATCTCATACCACATCACCTGGTGCATCACTGCATACACCCTTGCTGTCATATTTCAATTCACACTTCCTTACCGCTATATTTCATTTCATATTCCATTTCCGACAATCATCATATTCAGACGTACCTGCGTTTCACTTTCCAAAGCTTCGGCATACAGTGCCTGCTCACCACCTCATGTGACAACTTTCGTGTGCTCTGCGTGGCGAGTAATCCTATTACTACGTTTCAAACACGCACGCAACAGCTGTTCTATCAACACGATAGTGTACACCAGACCAGACGGGCACGCGCACACTATCAAACAACACATGAAAAATACACGCCCACCCCTAACAACGCCCTACGCTGCAACTACGCTCTGCCCTACCTCCAGCCCACACAGTCGCGCCACCAACCCGTACCCTATTGCCCGTGTACCGCTCTGCCCTATTCCCCCTCCCCGCCCTACTCCCCGCCCTACTCTCCCGCCCCCTGTTGACTCCCCGCTCTACTCCCTCGCCTGTCTCCACTTTCCTCTCCCGCCCCCTGTCCGCCCCTCGCCCTGCCCTCCCCGCCCGAAACACGGAGCTGGCCCTGCGCGAATGCCGTGGGCGGGGAACAGCACAGCGCGCACCGCGCAGTCCGCGCCACGCGCCGCGCGCTGATTGGCCCGCCCTGCGTCCGCTGTCCCCGAGGCCGTGTGGCGGTAGCACACGCAGCGGTCCCTGCAGGGCCCGATGGCGCGCCCAGGGAACTCGTGTCTATTGTTGTAGTGCTGCATTCCGTGACGTGCGGGCAGGATATATATAGGGGAGGGTGACAGCAACGTTGGGAAGTTCCAAGCATAGCTCTCTAAGGGTCGTTGTAATAATTACACACGCATTCTCCAGTCGCAATACACACACCCGCTAACGCACACACCCCTAACTCCCACACTATTGTCACATCGCAGCTCACTCCTCTCCCCACCACACCATGACACTCTACTCCGTTGGAATGGACTTCTCTGTCCAGGACATCACCGCTACCCCGCTCACCTCCCCCGCGGAACTGGACGCGTACGCGCGCAGCCACGCCGTGCAGTACTTCTGGTTCTGCGCGCCCAGCCTGCACACGCAGGACGTCGCGCGTTTCTGCCGCGGCGCCGGCGCGCGCGCGTTCCTCCTCCCAACGCCGCTCGAGCGCCGCCTGCAGTACGGTGACGTGCACCACGCAGACGGGCGCGTACAGCTCGCCACACTGCCGCCCTGTACAGCCACGGGTAATAACATGCACAGCCCCCCACTGGAACCTGCGCTCGTCCACTGCGCCGGCGCGCTCGTCGTCTCCCTCGGCGCAGCGTTCGGGCCACCGGAGCGCACCGCGGTGGCGGAACTCATTCCCCGCCACTCGCTCGGCGCACGCGACCTGCGCCACGAGCTGTGCACGCGCGCCCTCGCTCAGAGCAGCGCGCACGCCGCCCAGTGGGCCGCCCAGCTGCCCCCACCCTGTCAGTCCCCCGCCGCCCCTGATTCCCCGACTGTCCCCTCCCCCTCCCCCGTTTTTGTGGCACTGCGCGCCACACTTGCGCGGCACGCGGCGCTCAGCGCCACAGCCGCCGAGACCCTCGCCTCCCTCGAACGGGCGGACCGCTGCACAGACGACGAAGACGTTCCCGCAGTACCCGAAACCTCCCCCTCCGTCGTGTACGAGGGCGCAGAGGTGGAGCTGGGCATGTACCTGCGGCTGAGCCGGCGCAAGCGCATCTACGGCATGACGAAGCAGACGGCGAAGCTTGCGCTCGGCGGTGCCGTGCTGCTGCTCGCGCTGCGCAACGTCGATGTGTGCAGGTACGCCGCGGTGCTGCTGCGTGCGGGCCTGTGGCTCTCGTTCTTCTGCAGCATCACTCTGCTCAACGTCATTGTGCGCGTGAACGAGGGCTAGGGCTTCCGCGTATCTTCATAATACATACTTGCATAGCTACTTCAATACATAATTGCATAGCCACAGAGCCAATGGCGTTGGTGGGTGGGTGGTGCTCACGTAGTTTGGGCAGAGCGTGATGTGCATTGGAAATTGCCTTGTCCAAGCAATAGTGTGGAGGTGCTGTGTCGGTTCTGTGGGCGTGCGATTTTATCAAGGCTCTAGGTAAGGTTGTGGTAGGAGAGCTCCATGGTCTAATTTAATAGAACGGTATACACACAGGAGTCAAGAGGTAACACTCTTCCTTCTGATACCTTTTGTATACTACACATCTCGCCCGATGATGGTTGGGGTAATTTCATTCGATTGTCGTGGCGCATAGATTTATGACTGTTGGATATATTGTCATACAATTATCTCGGTGACAAGGCAATTGATTGTTGAGTAGTATTGTTTTGGGATAGCCTGGGAATAAGGTTAGATATTTGTCTACTTGCCCTAAAGCATTACGCATGACTGTAGGTCATGTACTGCAGACTGAGTGATAATATTGCCCCTGGATTGTACAAGAACGTATTGGTCAAGACGAGTATAGACCATCTCCCCAGATTTATTATGTTGAGCTCCTGAAGTGTTGCTTACATTTAATTATCACGATACGGAACAATGAATCGACGTAGGAACACTACGTTATATTGTACTTAATGGAGAATTATTGTACGCTCCTGTAATGATGATAGCTACGATTATCTTGATGAACTGTAGAAACTTCTATCACTAGATGAATCCATACATTCAGTATAGGAAGTGTCTATTCAGATACCAAATAACTGGTAACTGTATCCACTACAACCATGTTGTTCCCTCATTGTTTCCTTACTAGACCGCAGGAGGTGAAAGGTTGCATTCGTTTTGTTACTTCTTGTACGAATTTGGGTCTCTATTGTCCATTTTAGTCTTGCCGTTTTGTGATCCGATGGTTGGCTCTTTAATATCTTGTTCGCGCCAATCGGGTCATCGCCCAGTTAAGATATGCATTCATCACAATTTCGTATGAGTATGAGGGCAATACCCTCGTCTACATGGATTGCGTCATACATCCCCGGAGGATAACTTCCAGTAAACGTGTAAAAGGATGTGGTCACAGTTCTACTTGACTAACATATGAGAATATATGACATCGGCCCTCCGGATGTCCGAGATATTTCTTCCTGTCTCAGATACAGCTGTAAGATGTCGATCTTCCCAAACCAAAGGTGTGTTTGTACAACAAAACAGAGGTCGGCTTCTTCTTCACAAAGTTTGAAATAAGATAGGAGGTGGTCAAGGGGAAGACTAAGTATATATTCGTTTTGATTTTCATACATAATTTTGAGTGAATACTTAGGTACCACAGATTCGGAGGCGAGGATCGCAAAAGAAGAAAACCAATATATATATTATAATAATTACAAAACCACACGATACTTTGACACCTACGTTCTTGTAGTACCACTGAAGAAACGTGAGTACTGTTCAAACTGTTCATCGTATTTATTTATCACATTTTTTATTATTCCGGTTGAGAAATATTAATATTTCTTAGAAAATGGAATATCTTCGTTATTTAAAAATTTACAAGACTCTCCAAATACTTTCATCTTAACATGACAAAATCCACTATTTAGAAATTGATGTTACACAAACAAGTAAGTGTTAAAATACACGGTATTGTCTTACGTGTTCCCTGTTTTTACATAAAAACTGTTCTGCACCTATGCATTACCGAAGCAGCGAATGAAGATGGTCTGACATCTAAAGAAAACTTCATACTACAAAACAAATGAAGAGTCACTTCGTCAAGAACCCTTGTTGGTGGTTAATCGAGTACATCCAGTGAAGAGCCCATCCGAATCTATGAGGAAACCATAACCAAATATAATTGCATATTCCAAAAACACGACGATCTGTTCTATAATTTCCTTATTGGCTTGCAATATAAATGGTCTTCGATACAACCGGTCGACAATAATATGAATGGAATTATTTATATCAATTCAATGCCTTTGGGTTCACTAGATCGGTTTTTGAATGAGTTTGGTTATGCTAATGCTTTGGAGGGTTCAAGGAAACATGTACCATTAAGCTATATCTAATGGTTGGCAAATACACATTTCTCTAGTTCAATATTACTAATGGGAAGTATAACCACTTTAGCAAACAGTGTCCCCAGTGTCAATATATCTACCTCCTCATACTGTGATGGAATATATTTTTTTAAAAACGTTCACTAAGCTCATACATTTGCGATTTTGGAACCAATGTGCTATTACGACACACTGGCAGTCCGAACCCATTCATTGAAACCATCGGTGTTCGTAAAGTCTGAGTATCTGCTACAAATGAACGTCGTCTTTTTTTTTCATTTTACTGAAAATAACTTGGAGCAGACGGTAACAAACTATCGCAGTGCTGCTACTTCTTGAATATACAGCATAAGAATGCCGATATTTTTAGAGTGTCGTCGATTAAGTATGTATAACATCACGTTTCTCATATAGCACCGGCTCACGTAAAACAATAGGGATGAGGTCAGAAAAGTTTATAATGAACGGTTCCCATTCGGGACAGTTTGTCACCATTTTCAACGTCCATCGGATTTTATCAACATGAGAACTTTGCCAGACGCAACATAATCTACAGTTCTTTAGTGCATTCTACGTGGCTTACGCACCTACACACGATATACAACATTCTTTAATCGTTATGTAAGACCTAACAATAGAAAATATTTTCTATCCAACTTCAACACAGTCTAAAGACAGGTCTAATTCTCCCTGAAATGGAAGAGGCGCGTCCTCTGATGAATGTCTATCACATCACCAATACGTTTTTGCCAATGCGCGGAAACTACATATGAACACGAAAGAAAAAACTACCAATTGTAAAGAAGAGCCAAGAAAACGACAATAACCCATTTGAGGTCAATGCTATTGTTAACTGATTAATGCCGAGAAACAACGGAGGCTAGCGGACAAATCGGATAACGCAGAAGTTTCCCTATTGCGTACGACAAACTTGAGTTCACCGTTCAGACACTCCCCACCGACAATACAGTAAAATATAATCCGAAATATCCACCACATCCTTATACAATAGACAGGGGGGTGGCGAGTTCAGAACAGCCATACCCGTAAATAATTATATTGCGCCCATAATTCTCTCCAGCTTATGGGAGCTTGTGAAATCTTGCTTGCATAGTTCCGCTAGGCAGCCTGTGTGCAACTATATGCCACAGAGATGGACGCACGGAGGTTGTGAAGGTCTGGCCGACAGAAATTACACATAGAAAAAAAAATCAGCACAATGGTCTCAGAAAAAACAGTAGTAAAATTCAGAACGCGTATTGTTTTGTCGAGAGAGACACTTTGAGCTGTAGTCTGGAGGCTTAAACAAACACAATAGCGTTTTTGCTTGGCCACATCTTACGTGGGATGCATCTGGTCGGGAATGCATTATCGTGTTTGGACTGAATTGACACTTTTCCGGAACACAATAAGGCGTGGGATGGCCTTTATCACATTTTACCGATGACTTCATCGACAATCATAATGATCAAGGGGAAAAACACCTCCTGAAATTCATTCATACAATAGTGTCTAAGGTACATGTTGACCCAGAAAGCGTTATTTCTGAGAGGATGAGGGGTAAAGTTGCAGTTTGTGACGCCTCCTCACTCTTGTGTGGGGAACCTCATACAAGCGCAAGCACATGACCAAAGAAATGAAGCAAGCATCTCCCGGATTTACATGTTCTGCTTCTTGTGTACTATTCCGCTACCCTATTATGAGGAAAATTAACATCTAAGGATGAGGAGCTACCCTGGTTCGTTCTAAATTTGGATAAGTTCCCCTCCAACTGGGATAATGCGTCCACGCAGGGGGAATCGCCAGACTAGATTACGTAACATGCAAATTTTGCCAAGTGTGAGTTTATGCATATGAGTGTGATTGCAAACATAATATTGTTTACCGTATACGAGAAACCGCTAAATCCATTACAACACAAGTGATAACTCTTCCTAGAGCCAAGCTACTATGGGGAAGTATCGCCACGATGGGTCTAACGATGGTACAAGCGCACCATCACTCTCCATATCCTCCCGGGTATACTCTATGCTGGAAATGCTTTCCAACTAGAGTGATATGGTTGATCGCAACATCTCCATAAGCATTGATGCCAAGAAAGCCATTGGTGAGGAATACTGGAAAATAAGATGCCGCCGTATTTTCTCTTCTTGAATCTGGGCTATGACTAACATCGCTCCAATCCTCCAATCAATTTAGAATAATTGTTTTACCGGCGACCATGCTAAGAAATCATACTAAAAACAATAGAGGAAGTTGTCCAAAAAAAGGCGATGCCGTTAAGTAGAAGGAATGCAGGACAAAGCAAAACACGAAATATACGAAATACGGCCAGCCGAGGAAAATTACAGTGGAACAATAGTGTATCACACGTGTGAATTGAATAATAGACCAGCCCTCTTTCTAACAAGAATACATATGTTGTGTTGAAATCACCAGAGCTTAGGCGATACATTGGCTGAAGTAAAATAATAATACAGAATCCACAAAAAAATCTTGGTGCGCGGGAGCTTAGTAATATCCGGGCTACACCAAGGCATACAGAAACAAGTGATGCCAGATGGGTAGTGACGCACAACCCTGCCTATTCTCTTAGGTGCAATGTGAATTCAAAAAAAATATAGCATTGAAAATAGCCATTCGGAACTGAAGCCCCAGGGTTGTTTAGTGGGGGTTCTGTTGGGTAAGAGAACATGCCCAGCCTAATAGTTAGACCCTTCGGAAATGCGTATCATAGAGGCCGATATATGCAGTGTGCTGATTTCGAGTAATTCACAAACCAGGCGCAGCCCTTGTAAAAACAATTACTAGGAAAGTCGTCGATATTGACTGAAACCACACAGCCGTAGAAAACGGTTCAGCATCCGGCCAGAAAATCCTGCCACCTATTGTTCTTGCGCCACTACACTAACGGAAATATTCGCGCGCATGTGTTCCCAGGCCAGGACTGTGCAACTTTCTGTGGCCCGAAAGATACGGGAAAAAAAAAAGATGTGGAAACACAAAAGGAAACAATACATCCCGCCGCTACCAAATATCTGAGCCCATCTCAAAATTCGGGTTGAGATAAGATACCTTGCACCCTTTTCATGCGTCCCTCTGCAATTAAGGAGAGGACAGATGACACCGCAGCTATTCCCGCGTTGTTTTCTTAGAGCTTCTGGGCCAGATTGCCGGAGATAACGAAAAGAGAAAAGTGGTGCGAGCAATGATTCAGAGGTGGATAGAAATCCTTTAATCTCTTGATTTAACATCATGCATAGGAGAGCTACGGATGTTTCTGAGTGATGCTGAGTTCAGCAATTCGCGTTCTACATGATTTGACTGGCAATATAGCTCAGGCGTCCCGGTTCTGAGACCTCCCCTCATCTCCTTAATTTTGCTGTCTGAACCACAGCAGGCTGCTTCTTCCGGACATTGTAGGGGAGGAGAAACAAAGAATGCGCAAGTCAGATTCTCAACGGTTTTCCGGCAGATGAGGTTGTGGGCAGACTTTTTTTTCTCCGTCCATGTGGGCAATACACTCAACCTCCTCAGAAAGCTGCGTAGGGGGTTCCAAGCCGCCGCGTAGGTATTGCATATACAATACGCTTCGCTTGTCATTGCAACATGTGTATAGAGGAGCTCGCAGCAAGCTGGCAATATCCATTTTACAGGAGTGCAGCATATGAGGGGGAGCGGGGCGTCTGTGAATGGCATTTTAACAATAATTAACAGAGAACTCTTTGGCTCGGCGTTAATTTGTTCAAGTGGGATGAATTGAAAATACACGAGAAAGAAAACAAGGCATATCCCGAATCATCACAAGTTAATAATGGATTTACAATGATTTTTTTCTAGCAGAAAATATCAGGGGATATTATCAATACTGTGTTCCGGGCTATTCTTCGCTCTGCGTATGTTGTATCTAGTATTCTCCCTCCCCTCATTTTTTTTTTCTTTTTTTTCAGAAGAACTGGAATCGTTTTCGCGCAAGCTTATCTAAGAGAAACCTGCAAAAGAGAGTTGCAATTTGAATATGCGTCTGTCATACGCTATATGATTTATTGTTCTGTGCAACATGATTGATCGTGACTACGATACTTTCTTACTTCAGTCGAAGTAAGGAAGAAAATCATTTGTTTCGGTTAGGTCTGACCGGAGCATTTACACTCCGGTACCTACCGACCATGAACTGCCCCTCAAAAAATGCATCCTATGGTACTTTTATGGATGATTTCCTTTGTTGTTCTTCCGAACAAAAAATCTGAATGAAACGGAGTCTCTCTCCCCCTAGAAAAGATCCTACACACTCATTGACGGTCCAAATGGATGACCAGGGGAGACTTCTCAATATGCACAGGGGTAGCTGTTCTTATATATTCTGGAATGATTCTTTGCACAGAGTCTTACAACTTGACTATACCTAGTGTTTTTCAGATATCAGTACCTTAGGTCCCAAATCCTTAAAACACCTGATCCATTTTTATCGAATCCCTGTCTCATTTTACTGAGAATCATTGATTTACAAAGGTTTAACCAAGGTTTCTGTTTCTGTCAACAGTAACTCTTCTTAAGCTTAGGGCAAGTGTGCCGATACTGATCGATTATTGACCAAATATTCTAAAAATTTACTTTGGTAAAAGAAAATATACTCCTATTCACTTAATATTGCGAGATAATATCCAAGAGTCCTCCATATCCTCTACTGAAAATATTTTAACAGACAGATTGATTAATTCAATCCATCTTACTTCTAGAAATGTTTCGAATGATGCATATCTTCCTGAGACTTTTCCTATTAATACTAGGATTTCGTGCAACCCGCGCAAATGCGCTAAAGGGTGCATGTCTTCCAAGTGGTGAAAGTATGCCGGGTTTTTTGGCAAGATTTTTCCCTTACACGCTAAATGATCAAACAACAGTCTTAGAGCCCTCCTATATTAGTGAGGGGTACCTTTCCACACCAATGCTTGGTGAGACTAATGGTATCACTGATCTTGACTTGGTCATTAACCCATGTGTTCAACCTTCCAACAATATGACAAATTGTCCTCCTAATGACCCATATCGTCTTTTCCAGCTATACAACGTGGACACATTATCCTGTAATTTCAAAATATGTCAGAATAAGAGAGGAGATGCCGTACCAGATATTGATGTGTACGGATTTCCTATCACAGGTACTAATTTTACAGTTGAACTATCTGGATATATACTGGCTCCCCAGTCTGGTTACTATACCTTTCAACTGAATGATGTTAATGATGCTGCAGCTATTAGTGTTGGTGCAGGTGTGGCGTTTGATTGTTGTACGCAGAATACAAACGAGCCACCAACCAACAACACTATCGATGTAAATGGTATCAAAGCATGGGGTCAAGACCCCGCTAGTGTCACAACCCAAATTTATTTAGCTAAGGACAACTACTACCCAGTAAGAGTCGTTTATACTAACGCTTGGGCTGATGGTCAACTCACAACAAGTCTAACTCTCCCAGATGGTACTACTATAAGCAATTGGGGGTCTTTGGTATACTCATTTCCCGATGATTCAGTACAATCTCAAGAGGATTGTGTAGCTCCTCCCATTACTATGATTCCTTCGACATCATCCTCAACAGCAGAGCCTTCTGTTTCCACAACTGAAAATATGTATTCACCTGCAGAGACATTTTCTTCCTCTTCTTCTTCCTCTTCTTCTTCTTCTCAGATGTCCATGCTATATTCAGATATGACAACTTCTACACCTATCATATCAACTTCTTCGACTACTCCAATTTCTTTCGCAAATACTGATACATCAGATATGTATACAGTGGATACTGCTTCTGCCGCTAGTTATTACCCCATGTCTGACCCCACCTCTCAGTCTGACCCCACCTCTCAGACTGACTACTACTCCATGTCTGACCCAACCTCTCAGACTGATTACTACTCTATGCCTGGTTCCGACTCCACATCTGACCCCACCTCTCAGACTAACTACTACTCCATGTCTGACCCAACCTCTCAGACTGATTACTACTCTATGCCTGGTTCCGACTCCACATCTGACCCCACCTCTCAGACTAACTACTACTCTATGTCTGACCCAACCTCTCAGACTGATTACTACTCTATGCCTGGTTCCGACTCCACATCTGACCCCACCTCTCAGACTAACTACTACTCTATGTCTGACCCAACCTCTCAGACTGATTACTACTCTATGCCTGGTTCCGACTCCACATCTGACCCCACCTCTCAGACTAACTACTACTCTATGTCTGACCCAACCTCTCAGACTGATTACTACTCTATGCCTGGTTCCGACTCCACATCTGACCCCACCTCTCAGACTAACTACTACTCTATGTCTGACCCAACCTCTCAGACTGATTACTACTCTATGCCTGGTTCCGACTCCACATCTGACCCCACCTCTCAGACTAACTACTACTCTATGTCTGACCCAACTTCTCAAACTGATTACTACTCTATGTCTGATTCCGTCTCCTCGTCTGATCCTACTTCTCAGTCTAGTTATTATTCAATGTCTGATACCACCTCTCAGTCTGACTACTACTCTATGTCTTATTCTGACCCAATATCATATCCCGCTTCTACATCAAGCTACAGTTTCAGTTCAGATTCTTTCTCCTTCACTGATGTTACGGCCATCTCCAGCTATTATTCAATATCTGATACTTACTCTCCTTCTACTGCTTCTTCTCAATCTGATTACAATTCAATGTTCACCAACACTGCCAATACGAACAACATGTCTGGCATGTCCGGCTACAACACCATGTCTGGTATGTCCAACAACACTGCTAACATGCACCACATGTCTGGTATGTCTGGTATGTCCGGTTACAACACCATGTCTGGTATGTCCAACAACACTGCTAACATGAACAGCATGTCTGGTATGTCTGGTATGTCCGGCTACAACACTATGAGTGGTATGTCCAACGAGATGAACAACATGTCTGGTATGTCTGGCTACAACACGATGAGTGGTATGTCCAACGAGATGAACAACATGTCTGGAATGTCTGGTATGTCCGGCTACAACACCATGTCTGGTATGTCCAACAACACTTCCAATATGAACAACATGTCTGGTATGTCTGGTATATCCGGCTACAACACGATGAATGGTATGTCCAACGAGATGAACAACATGTCTGGTATGTCCGGTCACAACACTATGAGTGGCATGTCCAACGAGATGAACAACATGTCTGGCATGTCCGGCTACAACACCATGTCTGGTATGTCCAACAAAACTGCCAATATGAACAACATGTCTGGTATGTCTGGTATGTCCGGCTACAACACTATGAGCGGTATGTCCAACGAGATGAACAACATGTCTGGTATGTCTGGTATGTCCGGTCACAACACCATGAGTGGTATGTCCAATACGACTATGAGCAGCGTGGATGCGATGTCTCGTTCCAAGACCATGTCGGGCTACAATTCCAAGATGACAGATATGTCTGGTATGTCCAACAACACTGCTAACATGCACAACATGTCTGGTATGTCCGGCTACAACACTATGTCTGGTATGTCCAACAACACTTCCAATATGAACAACATGTCTGGTATGTCTGGTATGTCCGGCTACAACACTATGAGCTGTATGTCCAACGAGATGAACAACATGTCTGGTATGTCTGGTATGTCCGGTCACAACACCATGAGTGGTATGTCCAATACGACTATGAGCAGCGTGGATGCGATGTCTCGTTCCAAGACCATGTCGGGCTACAATTCCAAGATGACAGATATGTCTGGTATGTCCGGCCACAACACGATGTCTGGTATGTCCAACAACACTGCTAACATGCACAACATGTCTGGTATGTCCGGCTACAACACTATGTCTGGTATGTCCAACAACACTTCCAATATGAACAACATGTCTGGTATGTCTGGTATGTCCGGTTACAACACTATGAGTGGTATGTCCAACGAGATGAACAACATGTCTGGCATGTCCGGCTACAACACTATGAGTGGCATGTCCAACGAGATGAACAACATGTCTGGCATGTCCGGCTACAACACCATGTCTGGTATGTCCAACAACACTGCCAATATGAACAACATGTCTGGTATGTCCGGCATGTCCGGTCACAACACTATGTCTGGTATGTCCAACAACACTGCTAACACGAACACCATGTCTGGTATGTCCGGTTACAACACAATGTCTGGTATGTCCAATACAACTGTGAGCAGCGTGGATGCGATGTCTCGTTCCAAGACCATGTCGGGCTACAATTCCAAGATGACAGATATGTCTGGTATGTCCAACAACACTGCTAACATGCACAACATGTCTGGCATGTCCGGCTACAACACCATGTCTGGTATGTCCAACAACACTTCCAACATGAACAACATGTCTGGTATGTCTGGCATGTCCGGCTACAACACGATGAGTGGTATGTCCAACAACACTGCTAACATGCACCACATGTCTGGTATGTCTGGTATGTCCGGTTACAACACCATGTCTGGTATGTCCAACAACACTGCTAACATGCACAACATGTCTGGTATGTCTGGTATGTCCGGCTACAACACGATGTCTGGTATGTCCAACAACACTGCTAACATGAACAACATGTCTGGAATGTCTGGTCACAACACGATGAGTGGTACCGCCAATGGTAGCATGAGTAGTGTGGAAGCCCTCCCACGTTCGAAATCTATGTCAGGCCAAAGTTCCAAGATGACCGATATGTCCGCTGACAATAGTATGAGCGGTATTTCCAACAGCACCTCTTATATGGACAACATGTCTAGTATGTCTGGTGTCACTGAATCCAATCATATGGAACACAGTGTTCATTCCTCAAAGAGTATTAACCCACCTCAAGTTGAACCGCATTCATCTTCGCAGTATGATACAAATAAGTCAAACGATCATATGACTTCTGGCAAAAGTTATGCACCAGTCGAAACAATTATGTCAGAGATATCTGGTATATCAAGGGAATCTGCTTTCATGACGGTTGGAAGTTCAATTCATACAATGTCCAATGAACACAGTAATAGCACGGCGATTGCTTCTGAAGCTAACCACACGATAAGTTCCTCTATGAAATCTATTGATGCTGCCACTGCTGCATCAAGGAGAACAAGTCGGGTGGATCAGTACACCACCAAAACATCACTTTCAATGAAGACGCTAGTTATAACAAAAACAGTCACAGATGTGGACACCATATTAGTAACAAAATCAAGCTCTACTTATTCAACAACCCAGAATTCTGAAAGAACTATTACAGTTACAACTGTCCTTACTGTGACCGTTACCGATGTTGTTTATGAAACGGATACCGAAAACCTTCCACCTGTGACAGTATCAAATACTATTCTGACAGTCACTAACCCCACGTCGCATGCATCCAACTCTTTAGTAACGAAAACACTGTTTGACACGTCCATATTTACAAGAACTTACGATGCAACCATCAATAATGACATTTCGTACGTCATTTCCACTGAAACGATTATTTTCACGAATGTCATCACAGAAACTATAGTCGACATACCACAAGAGAGTAGAGAAACTTTGAGGGTTACAACATCCCAAATTAATGAAGGTACTGTCGATGAATCTTCAAAGAATTCCATTAGTGAGCCTACTAGAATAACGACGGTAACTGTAAATACCGGTGTATTCCAGGGATATGCTAACAAAACAACTTCAGGTAGTTTGGTTGGTATTGATGGTCAGGTCCGCAGTAAAATTCATTACTCCAACGCGACAATAAGTTCAAACAGCCGGATTACTGGAGGAACAGTGGTGTCAAATGCTAATACAACTTCAAGTTTTAGCCGTTCTACCAGAACACTAACGAGGAATTGGAATTCTAATGCTGATAACAATAACCAAACTTCAACGCATAACAGTTTCACTAAGTCCAGTTTGTCCAACAGAACCATATCAGTTGGTGAAAAATACACAAACTCTGCCGTTTCTCATTCACAAGATATATCAAAGAGTTCTGTTTCCTTGAATGCTGAAGACAACAACAAGAATTTATCTGGATCGAGGTCTAGTAGTGTGCCAAATGATGACATTGATGATGAAATCAAGTCCGTACCTACCAACACATCTACAGAAGTAAAATCCAGCTTTACCCCCGATGAATCCTCTGCTTATAGTTCCGGTCTTGCAAGAACAACCGCCACTATAACTAAGGCTAATGATGAAGATAATTTAACTTATCATGGAAGCGCCGCATCATTTGGTATTAACATTCTAAATATTTTCACTCCGATGATATTTATGTTGGTGTGAAAAATATTCTATGATCTTGCTTCTTACTTCAAAAGTTGATAATAGTTCTACTTTTCTATGACTTCCTGTTTTTCAACTGATTTTATTTTATTTGTACATATAAATTTGCTTTTTTCTTATACACAATATTTATTATAATGTTTTTTTTTACATATGTCAATTGTTATTTATTGAAATAAGGAAATGGGAATATTAGGGGTACGTAAGAACGCGATTAAAATCATATCCTCCAAGTATATCCAATTGTATGTATTTACTGAAGGGCGGGATCTACGGATTAATAACAGGGTTCTTTAAATGTATCTGCGCCGATAAAGGGATTTCTCTATAGAGATAAAAAATATAAATAAATTATGATTCTCTCCATATTATCTGCTCTAATATATAGGAAGAGGAATATTGAACTCAGTTGTTTCTTCTTATATACAACTTGAATGCATTATCATATTCTTCTTTTTCAAGAATATTGTATAACGATTTTACCATCACTCTCGGGTTGTCATTGGCCAGATCTTTGTTGAATTAATCAATGTGTTTGTCACTACTTCATTTTCTTCGCGATCTGTGACGTCGTCTGCTTAGATTAAGTTATACGTCCATAGTGTAGAAATTCCAGCACTTATATAAAGAAGAAAATTGGTGACTGAAATTTGTATACTTTTATATCTCGGAATAATTATTTGGATATAGAGGCTCTCCTCTCTCTAAACCCTCTTACTTTGATATAGTTTTCGTCGGTGAATTGCTTGGGTTTTGTCTTGAAGGTGAAAATTTTTTATCTTTAGGTCGTTGGAAAACACTTTGATTTGACCACTTCCAGTAAACAAAAACACAATAGTGATATTGAAACAACAGCCATATAAATGAAGAACAAATAAACAATGTACTATTATGTTTCGCAAGAGCACTTATTCTGGGACACTAAACCTCTTGATCAAAGAGGTTTACTCGTCTACCTGTCAAACTTCGAACACTTTGAAAGTCTAAGGATGATTTACTTAACCTCAACAGATTAGATGCTGCTTGACTAGCCCGTCGATTGACGGCAACAGATTTGAAAATGCAGCCTTCAAATGAGATCCCCGGCTCTTTACCTAACTACTCACGGTAATAACACCTAGTGGTAATCTACAAGTTGAAAAAGTTCCATGAAGATCATACGTCCTAGTAATGAACTAACGAATTTATCTGCTGCCCATCCACCTTTACCGGCAGTGGGCCACATATCTGAAAAAGAGGTATACAAATTAACAGCTAAAGTATGAGGACACTTGCAATACAAAGACTCTTCATTACAGAGATGATAATATGTTTCAGAGACATTCAATGCGAGATATCCTTTTAATGAATCGCTGGACACCGTTCAACCAAGGTCAAGTTTTCTCCAGGACCTAGTTCCCTCAAATAGTCGTGATGTATGTGGTAAAACTAAACTCCAGTGTCGCCATTAGGCAATACACTATACCTTCGTCAGCTCTTCTCCACCTTAATGGTAAATGCCAAGGCAATATTCAATGATATGATTACACAACCAATTACATTACTAGGCTGGCCTACATCATTATCTGCAGCATATTTAAATTAAGAATTACTATGTCTACGGTCAGTCAGGGACTGAGTCTCTTGACAAGAAAGACCACAGAGTTTAAAGTCGAAACTGATCTGATACTCTTCTAACTTCGATCTCTTAACACAGAGTATGGCATCTCGTTTAGTAAACGCAAAACACAACAAGATGTTCAACATGACGTTAAGTGAGCAACGGTACTTTAATCACAAAGCGAAGGAAGAGACATACCTGCCTCGAATTTCTTCATTAACTTCTGCAAACATGTACCGATCGTTTCAAATACAGCGCCTCCCTCAGCCAATGTACTCGCAAGACCTAACTCCACATCCTCTGTTTCAACAGACACCGGATCGACTTGGACAACTGGCAAAGGTACTGCTTTGAACGCTCGAATCTATTGATTACGTTGCATCAGAGAAGAAAGAGAATTTCGTAATTCACCTACACGCATTCGTGCCTTTTTCAACTCTTCTTTTAGGTCGCCCCTTTCTATACGCCATTCATTTATATTCATTCGATTCCGTTGTATCGTCTTAATTATCTTATTCTTCCCTAAAACTACAGCCCTCTACTAGGCATTGACTGCCCTCGATCAAGCAATGGTGGTATTTCATGCATCTAGTGTATTAACTACCTCGTTAATCACGTCATCGCGTGGGTACACACGCTAGCAACAACTCTATCTTTAACGGACGAAGGCCCCTCTCCATCTCCCTCTAGGGCCTCCTCTAACTCTCTTCTGTAAAATGGATGCTTAAAATTTTCATAATAACCGGCCCTTTAGATATATAGTCCTTCCTTTTGTCCGTGTTTTGGGTTTGAAAGTAGGTAGTATGCTTGTTGCAAGCCCCCTTTTTCGATATACTAACTTCAATCGGACCTCGCGCCCGACCCGAGCCCGCTCCCCCGGCGGATCGGCTTCGATTCCAATGTTGAAAAGTAAGTGTCTCAGTATCGGCTGAAACTTTGAACATGGCATAACACCATATCAAAACTACCTCCTGTCTAATTTCTTATCAAATTCGGACCACTCCATAGCGAGCTATTGAATCCCGAAAACCTGAGATAGGCCAACTTCAAGGGCATATTGAATATCACTAGAAAAAAGAGATAATGATTCATGTTTTTGCCCACCGTTATTTGAATATATGAATGTACGACTTATATAATATGATATACTTTAGACTTGCCGAGTAGGAGCAAAGCAGCACAAAATCGAGCATGATTGTTGAGGCCTCTTCTCTGCTTTCTTCTAAATGCCATATTTTGACCGTCGTTTTGAGGAGCACTAGAACAAGACCCTTATCAACTGATAGAGCATTGTATTATGCCTATCCTTGGACTCTTCGCATTCTATAAATCCCTCCATGGCAAGTAGAGGAGGGCGCGGGATGCGACGACGGGGTGGCCGCCCACCCCTCTGTGAGATAACACTTGACTTCTCTAGCTTACTTGGTATTCAAGTTTTTCAATCTTTATTATAATAGTTTGTACATGAAAGACTTTCTTAAAAGGAAATCACATCCTTTGCCCACTCCACGTGCGTCTAAAGTCTCCGGGCTGGGGATAACGGGGTTCTTGTTCCACAGCCGTAATTGGGTCCTTCGATAATATGTCTGCGGTAATTTAGTGGCCATCTGTAGAAAAGCAGAAATCGGCGCGCCGTTGTTCATCTAGCGCTCCCCGTATCACTCAGAAAACACCGCACAGACAGATGGGATGACGATATTTCTTGCTAGTTGGAGAAAAAAGGATCTGCATTTGTAGATCTTTTTTTCTCCACGGAGACAAATGAAGCCGCTAAAGGGGCAGTCATGGCTTCTCCTCATTACAAGACAGACCACCTCACAAGAAAGAGCAGGAGCAATGCGTCTCCCCTCTCGGCTGTTGTAGCGATGTTTCTCTACTTTTTGCTTACGACACAAAAAAAGACCGGGGTTTGGAGCTTGGCTTTGCACCCGAGCATGCTGTGCGTATGGTTAACAGTCTAAAGGGCATCATACGCGTGCTGCGTGTATCTCTATGAGTTTGGCCAGTATCTCCAGTTCACTACTTTTTTTTCCAAAAGAGGGGACTTGAGGGGTTCGTTAGAGGAGTCGCCGATAACTGAATTCTATTTTCTGCGTCAAACTCTGTGTTAACCGGCTTATTATTCAAGGGTGGTGTTCACCTGCACCACCCAAAGACCCAGATTTCCAATTAAATAGGGGATTATGAAGTTCAATCTCTACGGTCTGTAGTGAGATACCATTTTTTTTTCATTTGCTATCTAGCTCAGACCGTAAATCCTTTTGTAAAATGTATTCCAAGTTCTCCTCAGTTCCCCTCTTTCACTTTTTTATATTGGTACTCAGTTTGTGCTTCCTCGATTCACTCATAATTCTAACTTCCCTATTGGTTTTACTGAATCAAGAGGCTTACACCCCTTATGCAGCCTTGTAGATATTGAAGAAATATTCAGTGTTACGTACATGTGGATTGGCGACTTACATGAGGTGAAGGCAAATGGAGAGAAAGGACAAAAGGGTGTGTGATTTTCAACCCTTTCAATTTGTATATCATGCTCTATATAGAAATTCCCGATTATATAAGGGCCTTAAATTTCCTCATTTGATTGTAATTTGACATTGTTTATAATATAATTATCGTTTTAGTGTTAAGGTTAATACAAATATGTATACAACACATACACTTAACACAAGTAACCAAGTTAAAATGAAAAAGACACTATTATTTTATTTTATTCTTCAACTGAATATTCAAAGCACATTTGCTGGTATTTTCACCTCTAAATATGCTTTGTCTAGTAAAGAACAGGACCAGATGGTGGCCTCCATCACTAACCGCAGGAACTATCATATCGATACACCTTCTGTTTCATGGATGAAGAAAGCGGCAAACAGTGCAATTGATCTTGCCGGCAACTGGAAATGTGGAGCAGATAACACAATTACAAGTGGAACATATGGGTTTACAGTATCCATTGGAACTGATAGTATCCCTGATGTGATTGAACAATGGTATAGTGGCATTTCGGCTTACGATTATGCCGACCCAAAGCTAACTGGAGAAAATCGGGACTTCACCCAACTAGTTTGGAAGGCGAGCACTCAAGTTGGATGTGCCAAGAAGACATGTGGATCAGACACTGTCTACATCTGTCAGTGGTCGCCACCAGGTGCCATTGTTAATAAAGAATCCCTAGTTGAGAATGTCGCAGAACCACACGCACAGACAGCTACCAATACCCAGACAGCTACGCAAACAGAAACTGCCACCAACACAGACACCGTAACTCACACCGAGGTCAGTACAGATACAGACACTGTCACTCATACAGAAATTACAACCGATACTGATACTGTCACTCATACTGAGGTGACAACCGACACTGACACCGTCACCCACACTGAAGTATCAACAGATACGGAAACACATTACCATACAGAGACTGAGACTGTAACCTCAACAGTCACAGACATTTCAACATATACAGAAGTGACGACAGCTACTGTTGATAATACAGTAACTGTTGAAACTACAGATTTCCACACCGAAACTGTACACACAACAGAGGTTGAAACTAAAACGCAGACTGAGACTGAAACTGGTATATTCACGTTGCTTACGACTGAGACTGAATATGACACGGTGACGATTGTGGATACTGATACAATAACTGAGACCACAACCAATACTGCAACTGTTAGTGAGACCCATGTGGAGACCGAGACCACAACTGAAACTCTCCTAACTACAGACACTATGCATTATACATCGGTAGCTACCACTACCGAGACGTTAGTGCAGACACAGCTTATCACGGACACTTCTTATGAGACAGTTTTAGTAACTACCTCGGTGTATTCCTTCTCAACTGATACAACAACAGCTACATTAACTTTAACATTCACCGATGAACAAAGTTTTACTACCACGAGCACCGAAACATTGGAACTTACGAAGACGCTCACTGAGGTGTCGCTGGTTACCACAACAGATATTTTCACTGAAACAGTCACTGATTCAATCGAGACTACACAGCTAATTACAACAACTGAATTTTCCACGAACACCATTACCGCAGTTATGACAACCACAGTTGACAATACTGACACAGTTACTCACACAGTTACCAACACAGCTACAGATAAAATTACTGATACCACAACCGACACAGTTACCGACACGGTCACTGACACAATAACAGATATCATTGATAACACTTATACCGTTATTAGCACAATGATTAGCACAACCACCGATACAGTAGGCTATACCGATACCTTAACCGTTACGGTGACCTCCGAAGTGTCAAATACAATCAGTAACAGTCCTACATCTACAACTACAGTAACTGTTACAGTGACGGAAACTTACTTTGGTGAATCTACTGCAACTACTCAATCCAATAATCCTACTGAAACAGACAGTAATTCAAACACCTGGATAAACACGTCTAACAATATTGAGGGGACCGACCATTCTACTGGAATTGATACTAGTAAGTCTACCTATTCCACGGATATTCTACCAACTGCTAGTGCAACGGCGCTATCAACGACAACAAATGATATCATCACTTCCAATCCATCGACTGACACCGATGCTACGGAATCATTAACCGGTGTTACATCTAGTGCTTCCGGTCATTCTAGTGAAATTGACACCCAGACTACCTCCGAAGAAGACACAACTATCGCAACACACATAAGTACGGAGGAGACTGGGACAGCTCATACGACTGGCACTGATTATCCCGGAAACACAGGAGGTGGTGATCCAACGACCTATACTGAAGCAACTGGCACTACAGGTGCGCCAACGGGTCCTAACTCGACAACTGACGTCGTGCCTACTAGCACCGTTGGAACTGACGCTGAAACCACTGAAGGTACTACTGGTAACACTCAAACAGGATTAGGGACAAGTACACACTCCACAAACACCCCTGTTGGGACACAGTCTGTCCACCCCTCTGGTTCACAGACCACAACAAGCAACGAACCAGGCACATTGATGACGTCAACGTCAAGTGATGAGTCTAACATTGTCTCGAATAACCCTACCGAATCGCACCTAACTCCGGACCCTACTAAGAATCCGGGCACGACTTCCTTAGATACTACTGAGGTGTCTCCAACAGAGACAGGCTCTGGTGGCGGTTCCGATGGCGGTTCTGACGGTGGTTCCGACGGAGGCTCCGATGGTGGCTCTGGTGACGGTTCTGACGGTGGTTCCGACGGAGGATCCGATGGTGGCTCTGGTGACGGTTCTGACGGTGGTTCTGACGGAGGATCCGACGGTGGCTCTGGTGACGGTTCAGACGGTGGATCCAATGGTGGTTCCGACGGTGGTTCCGATGGCGGTTCCGATGGTGGTTCAGATGGCGGTTCCAATGGTGGTTCCGACGGTGGTTCCGATGGCGGATCAGATGGCGGTTCCAATGGTGGTTCAGACGGTGGATCCAATGGTGGTTCAGACGGTGGATCCAATGGTGGTTCAGACGGTGGATCCAATGGTGGTTCAGACGGTGGATCCAATGGTGGTTCAGACGGTGGATCCAATGGTGGTTCCGACGGTAGTTCCGACGGTAGTTCCGACGGTAGTTCAGACGGTAGTTCCGACGGTAGTTCAGACGGTGGATCCAATGGTGGTTCCAATGGTGGATCCAATGGCGGTTCCAATGGCGGTTCCAAAAGCGGATCTGACAATGGTTCAAACGCTGGATCTAGCGGCGAAAACAGTGACAATGGTTCTGGTGGCAGTACCGACAATGGCTATGGCAGTGGTAACATCAGTGACGGCGAAGATGCTGCCGACAATGCTGCCGGCAGTGACGGTCATGACAACTCTAATGGTGGTCACGGAAACGACTATGGCACAATTGGTACCGCCAGTGAGGCCACCACAAACAGCAACATCAACGGCAGAAGTGCCAGCACTACCTCGAGCCCAGCTCACAGCACCTCCAGCAATTCTACCAGCACATACCCTCACTCAACTACCAGTACATTGGAAGGAACTGTATCCATGAAGCAACGAGACGTAGAGCACACAAAGAGCTCGAGTGTAGCTACTGTTGCTGACACAACTGCTACTGGCTCCAGCGACACTGATAACTCCTCGAGTTCGGAGTCCCGCCCCGGATATGGTTCTGACCGCTCTGATCTCAGCGACGAGGAGCTCCAGGCCCTCGACGACCTCGACGACGATTTCCACGAAAGCCTGATGTCAGACGCCAATGGCATCGATGAGGAATACTCCAATGCTGCAAGCAACAGGAGTGCCCCCATAAATCTGGCCAGCCTAGCCGCTCTTCTCATTGCAATGGTGCTATTGCATTAATGATTTAATGACTTTTTTTTCTCTCTTTCACATGATCTTTCATTGATTGTGTGATTATATAATGAAAATATAACATATATAATAAACAAAACAGTTTACCTTAGAGTCTTGACCATAGCCGCCGAGGTAATACCCCCACGCATTTATGCCTGATGCTCGCGAGCGCACATTTGCCACCGGCGGGGCCCGCCTTGCGTGCCACAAAATCAACACACCCACACACCACACTGCGGCCAACCCCTAACGCAGAATGCGCGCCGTGAACTGCGAACCGCGGTTACCCCAACGCCCTGCGCAGCGCAATGTGCGCGGCGCAGAGTTGAGACGCAAAATGCGCAACTACAAGATGCGCCGGTACACTCCCGGGCTTGCCCCCGTAACTGCTGCAATATCGACACACCCACACAATGTCGCGCGTGGGACTATTCTATTCACGGCAGCTGGACGAGGAGCTCGGCCGCGTGCTGGGCGCGCAGGCAGAGAGCGCCCTAGGGAGACCGCTTGACGGCCCCTGGAAGTTTCTGTGGGACAGCGTGCTGTTTGCTGCGTCTACAGGCGCAAGCGGCTCCTTCAGCGCGACATACGGCGCGCGGCTCAGCGGCGTGCGCTTCGCGGCTCCGCGCCGCGTTCTCTACGTCTGCGCCGTGCTTGTGCGCTACGGCGCTGCTGCCGCGCAGAACTGGCTTGTGCGGGGACATGGGCGGCTGCTCCACTTGCTGCGCGCAATTTTTGCCGCCGCAGACCTCGCAGACTTCCTCTGCTTCCTGGCGGCGCCGCGGGGCGGCGCTGCGCAGTACCTGGGAGCGGTGTACAGACTGCTGCGCGTGCGCGCACAGTCAGCGGCCGGCGCAGCTGGCGGGTACACGGAGCAGACGCGGCTCGCGAGCATCGACTTCGAGAATCGCCAGCTGCTGTGGAACGCGCTGCTCGAGCTGCTCAACGCCGTCGCGCTGCCGAACTCGCGGCG